>VDFB02270651.1:555393-584347 GCA_007258455.2 Sequoia sempervirens
ATAGGTTAAAGTCTTATATTTTACCGCTCAAAGTAAGATTGATGGTCATTTTTTAATTGATGGATTGGTAGGTTTTGAAGATCAAAGGTCCTCTTTTAAAATTGAAGAACGGTTACTTCCTGAGGTCTTCACATTGACGAGCATATGGGTGTTATCGCCCTTGTTTTAGTTACACACGGTTTTGTAATTGTATTGAGGCAGCAATGGTATGTGGATCTCTGCCAGTGCATTGAGGTAATTCTAACTATGGTTTGGGCTTTGTGAGAGTATTTTGAAGACTATAATACCATGTTTTTGTTAATACGAAACACACAGAGGGAGACTTGAATAACACAATATAAAAGGTTTATATGGTGTCTCTATATGACTGTTTTTCATGAAATGTATTTTCTTTGTACAAATTAGTGTCACCTGAATGACATCATAGGTGACTGGGTTTGATTGGAAGTAGGGATAGTGTGTGAATTTGTATAACAGTGCTCTAAATGTGCAAATGTACATGTGACTAAAGTCTAACATTGTCTAGAGTTGATTACCATAACAGGGGTCATGGTTGTGTAAAAGTCTTTTTGTGTCATCGACTTTTTCATTCAAACAAGGTTAAGTTCAAGGTCTGTGCAGAGGTTGAGGATCCTTTGTTCATACATACATTAGTTTATATCTTGTTTGTATTTGTTGAGATAAGGGGATTCTTATAAATTTATGATTTGGAGCATATTGTAAATAGAGTAGTACTTTTTACATTTGTCATTCATTTCTCATTGGAGTTGGTGCTCCTATTTTTCATAAGGATTTCGTGCTCCTAGACATACTATATTTAGTGAAACCTAATGGTGAACAAATTGTGAGGATTGGATCGGTTATTCAAACCCAACACTCAAACAGTGGTTTTTCCCTTTCTAGGGTTTTCCACTTATAAAACTTGTTTCATGGTGATTCTTATGTGTTTCCATTGAAGTTTGTGTTTTCCAAAAGTATTTTAATTTTTTTTTTGTGCACCACTGATTCACCCCCCTCTCAGTGGTCTTGAGTATTCCTATAGTGTTGACATCAATGATGACCACTACCAATAGCAGCAACATCAGACTACCATCGTCAAACAACATAAAGTTTCAAGTATTATACTGGTCTTCACCTATACAGTTCATACCAGTCCAATTTGATGTTAACATGTTTATTTTGGGGAATGCATACATATGGGTTTTTCACTTCATTTTTTTATAGCTCTCAATTCATTTTTGTTCTATATAATGTGATTTTTATACACACTCTGTTTTAAGTGCTTAACTTATAGGGTTTTTAGTTATACAACTTTCAATTCTATTGTTTAAGCAGGATGTAACTGTTATACCCACTTTGCTTGTAGTGCATAATCTAATGGGTTTTTAGTTTTTTTTATGCCTCTCAATGCATATATGTTGTATGTGATTTACTTGTTACACCCATTTTTGCATAAGTGCATAGCCTAAAAGGTTTTTAGTTGTTTTTTTTTGCCTGGGAATGGGTATCTTTTGTCTACAATGTAAATGTTATACCCAATTGACCTGTCAATTCCTATTTATTATATAAGATGTGATTGCGTGATCGATTCTACTAGAAGTGCATAACCTATTGGGTTTCACTTATATGATTTATGTGTTGTAATTTCTATCTCTTGATTAGGATGCAAATATTCTAAATAGTGAGTTGTAATTGAATATATGGGGTTTCCAGTTATATTGTTTGTGAATGTCAATACATATATGTTGTATAGGATGTAATTATTATACCCACTTTGTTGTAAGTGCATAAGATCAAGTGCTTTCAATTGTGCTTTTATTCCTATCAATGCTTATCTATTGTATATGATGTCATTATATAATCTAGTTTATTGTAAATGCATAACCTATTTGGGTTTTAGTTATAATCTTTATGCCAGGAAATATAAATCTATTGTATGCAATGAAAATTTGTTCTAAACACAGACTTGTAACTAAATATTTGGGCTTTCAAGTTATATTGTTTATGAATGTCGAAGCATATTTTTTGTCTAGGATGCAATTATTATACCCACTCTATTATAAGTGCATAAGATCAAGTGCTTTTAGTTATATATTTGTAAGCATATCTATTGTATGCATGATGTGATTGTGTAATCCAATCTTTTGTAAGTGCATAACCTATTGGGTTTTTATACCCACTCTGATGTAAGTACATAAGATCAAGTGATTTTAGTTATATTTTGTATGCATATTGTTAGCAAATCAAGGGCTACAATAGAACCTACTGCAGGCTACCAAAAAAGGTCTTAGTATTGGCAAAAGACATTAGTTATAGTAAGGGGTCATGTACCTTCAAGGGAATGCATGTATATATGCAATATAAATATTATGTGAAAGATAGAGATGATAGGATGATAGGTAGAGAGATATAATATAGAAGCAGAGACTAAGACCTAATATTGTATGAGATTTTGATATAATATAAAGGAGTTATAAGGATTATATATGGGTGTGTGATGAATGAATGAATATTTCTTTTGATGTTTATATGATGTATGTTAAGTATTCCTTCTAGAACCTTACCGCAGATGCGTTTTTCTCTTATTGTGTCCTTTGGGGTATAAACAGACTACACAAGGAGTGTTGGGGTACATATCTCTGAAATTTACTTCCCCATTTATCTTGCTAACATTGGTTCCATTACCAGGATCTTGGAGAGAATAGTAAAGAAATTAAAGCATAAAAGGGGGAAAGGGAGAATGTTGGTCGAAAATTAAATTTCGCCAAACCCTAGGGGCCACCTCTATGAGAGGGGGGTAGACCATTAGAGAATGATGAATGGAAAGGGGGGAGGGATCTGAGAGATCCCTAAAAATATGTGGATGTTCAAGATGTTTCAAAATTAAGATACACGTATGGAAAGGAGAATAGAAGTCTAGACCAGAAAACATATGGGAATAGGAGAAAACAAGAGGAAAAGATAGATATTTTAAATCATTAAATTAAGGATGGAAATGGATACAAAAGAAAGGGGACTAAAGAAAACTTAGGACAGAGAGGAAAGGTACTACAAAAGAGAAATAGAAAAAAAAAAGAGAAGGGGCAAGCTAGAAAAATGATAGAAGAAATTTTAAAGAAAGTAGGAGAGTGCACCAAGAAGGTTGTTGTTGAGCGAGCCGAAATGGGTGTAGCCAATAATAGGAAATAAAGAAGAAAGGAAATGAAAGCTAAGAATTCCATAGAGGGGTAGAATGGAAAAGCGGTGGAACTTAATCCTAGTCTTGAGGATTTATTAACTAAGCGTCAGTTTGGAGAGCCGCAGGATCGGCCGGATGACGGTTATGTAGCCAGCCGTCTTTGCACGCAGTATGACACAGGTGGAATGGGGGCCTGGCATTCCTACCGCGGAGGCAGTTGATAGCTTCCAGTAGTTGGTAGCCTGGCCATGGGCTTATGATTAGGGCCCAACAGATCCAGGCACCACACAGGCCTTTAGAGATTGGTTATGACCTCCCCTACGGTTGACCATTCCAGGTGAGGATCCAGAGGCACACAGGGTCAGAGGCAGGGGGAGAGGACAAGGACGAGGACCCAGGTTCATGATTCGGAAGGATCCACCAGAGGTGCCCCCAATTCCACCAGGTCACGGGGACATCCATATGTAGGATCAGCAGCAGGATCCACCAGTCCCACCACCACGAGCTGAGGGTGAGGACCAGCCTCATGCGCAGCCACGGGTACAACCAACAGGGCAGGAAAACACATGGGATGCCTTGATTTTACAGTTACAGGCACAGGTTCAGGCAGTGATGGCCGAGAGGGACAAGGCACGGGTTGAGTGAGAGCAGCTCAGAGCAGAGAGGGATCAGGCTATGCAGCAGAGACAGGCTGCAGAGCTACAGGCAGCCATAGAGCTAGGCCGCAGGTAGCAGATTGAGAGCATGATAGCCTCCGCTTCTCAGGGTACAGTGCCGGTACGATCCTATAGGGATGTCGTTCGAGAGGCAGAGTACTACTGTCGGGCTTATCATGATACAGTGCCCTGAGCGAACTGGGTCCTAGAGTACTCAGAGCAGGCCAGCCAGAGACCACCAGAGAGTCACGGTGACAGGGTGAGGGCAGCATTCACAGAGATTGAGCGTGATCTAGAGATACACACTTTTTGTGCCTTATGGGCTCATTTTTGATAGCCCAATGGGCGTTTTGTACTTATTGACACATATGTACAGTGATCCGATTATTCTTTGTATTATGACAGTTGATGATATGATATATATGAGTCAATTTTGATGTTATGTAACTGTGTTCTTTTATTTATGCATGGATGGTTTATTTCTATATGCTTCGTGATGATGTTTTATGGATGCATTTATTTGTAATGATGTTTATGCAATGATTATGACTAACAGATCTATATTATGCTGACCTATGATATGATGTGCAATGATGTTATCTATATGATGATTTATTTTATGCTAATGCAATATGTGAAAATGATTTGATTTATGGTATATGTAATGATGTGTAAAATATGCTTATATATGAGATGTTTTATGGATGTATGTAATATGATGCGGTGGTCGTGATATGATGCAAATGAAATGGTTTTATGAGATGCTTAGAATAACAAATGTTATTATCTTAAATGATGGTGTATGTGATGCAATGATATGTTAATGTGAGGTGATATGCAATGACATGGATGCGTAGTGTGATGATATGATGTCCTAATGTTGTGCAAGTATGTATGCCTAATGAATTAAATGCTTATATACATGTTGTTTATGCAAAAATGATTATGGAATACTTTTATAGATGCTTTGTGATGATTTTAGATGGTAATATGAAATGGTTGTGAGATGCGAATGAATGTGTATGTAATGATTGATATAATTCCATGAGATGCAATGTAATGGGTAGAATGCAATGGCATGGATGCACCTATTGAAGCATGTTTATGATAAACTGTTTATATGATGATAATGTATTGCATACGTTTCCTATGTGATCTGCGTATGATTTTTATATGATATGCTTATGATATATGCTAATGATTTCTATATGATACATTTATGCAATATGCTAATGATTTCTATATGATACGTTTATGCAATATGCTAATGATTTGTGGATGCAGGATTGATGATGATGATGGTGATGATGATCAACTGTCATATTACCTTGTTAGCGCGGTTAGTAAGAACAGAAGAAGAAGCCGTATCAACAAGACACAAAATGATGTAAATGCAGATGATGATGATGATGATGATTTTCCAAGGAATTGGGATTTTCAAAGGGCCAAATTTTCTTATGTTTGATAACACATGTGGTACGATGCATCAAGGTATAGAAAACTAGGATGGTGTGGTACCCAGTGTGATGGACTTTGACTCGAAAATTGGATAGGAGTATTCTTGTTCACACCTGACATACGAAAACCTTGCTAGGATGCATTTCGGGAGTTTCAGACATCTCAGACCAAAACACAGAGAGGTAAACCTATCCCTGTAATAGTCAACAAGTTTCCCTAGACCTCTTCCATACATTCCTAACAAAGCAAGTATTCACCGAGGTTATTTTACAAGAACATCCAACAAGCACAGCAGACAAAAGATAATGATCATTGCCCCATTCCTATTTCTCTAAATCCGTTGTTTTGGGATATCATCAAGACGTCCTTGGAATGAGTGCAAACAAAAAAAGTCAAAAGATAAAGACCAAGTAAACAAACAAACTGATCCTCTTCAATACCACTAACGGAAAGAGGATGTGTTTTCTAAGATGATAACCGAAACTTATTGCCAAAAGATAATGCCCATTGTAGGAAGGATTCATCCTAGGACATGTTAGTGGATGGCGACATGTCATTTCATTCATAAGGGATGATTGATATGAGACAAATTTAGATAATGTGCTACCGATACGAAGAGATAACCAACTTGCTTACTCACTGACTTAGACTAAGACTTGACATTTTGAGTTTTCACTTTTAAATCTGCTAGACTTGTTTCCAATTGTTTTACCAAAGATTGAGGATGACAATCAGTTTATTATGAGTGATGTTATTTTGGGTGCAAGCAAGATGAGGTGGATGGATTTTTTCAAATATTTGGATGTTTTTGATATTTTTGCAATGTTTTGAGGCTATTTTTGGTATTTTTCGAGGTTTTACGAATGTTTTGATTTTCAATGTTTTCAATGTTTTTGGATTTTCTGAGATTTTGACCAAGAGACTGACCTAAAGACCTATCATAGGGGCCTCGAGGGCTGATCAATAGATTAACCTTGCCTACTTTATACACGCAGAGACCACGTAGTTCGACTGACGACTTGACCGATTTACAAATGATGATATACATGATGAGATGTCAGTTTATTATGACGGACTCCTATAGGACTGAACTAAATGTCTCGGGGGATGATCAAAGATCAACCTTGCCTACGTTCAAGCTCAGAGATGACGTAGTTCAACAAGATGACCCTGTTTTTGAGATTTTGATGATTTTGATGTTTTTGGATTTTGATATGTTTTGAATGTTTTTTGGATTTTGATGGTTTTCTGATGTTTTTGGATTTTTTTAT
This sequence comes from Sequoia sempervirens, assembly GCA_007258455.2. Lineage (NCBI taxonomy): Eukaryota > Viridiplantae > Streptophyta > Pinopsida > Cupressales > Cupressaceae > Sequoia > Sequoia sempervirens. The sequence continues at coordinate 561,957 of VDFB02270651.1, forward strand.
TTTTTGATGTTTTTGGATTTTTTGATTTGAGGACTTTAAGATCATACACGAATCTGATTTGATGAGAACGTGCCCCCAGTGTGATGCAATAGACTACTCTGATAAAGGCAGGACAAACTGACCTTGAGGTTGGGCCGAGTAGTTCTAGGAGGGATCATGATATGAAACAGGACCAAGCTATGGTGCGGATGCGAGTTGATGAGTGATGGATGGAGACTTGAATGTGATGGATGATGGAAGCAATATGGAGGGATTATGCAGATCAAGCCATAAAGATCTTGGTGGATGGAAAGTGCTTATTTATGCAAGGCGCCTGTTTTCTAGGTTTTCACCAAGGTACTTGCCCAAAGTGCCACCAAAGTGGTTTTCACTATAGGATGATTTTTTTGATCTATTTTCTAAATTTTTTTGGATTTTTTTCTTTTTTGATTTTTTTGTTGTCACCAAGATGTCTCCGCTTGCCGTGCTTAAAGTAAACCATTTTGTGGGGACTTTTTTCTCTGATTTTTAGATTTTCGTCTCTATACCTTGGAAAGATGTCAGGCATAAACTTTTGAGATGGTGCCTATTCATGGGTTCTGCATAGAGGTTCTCTTCTGGGTGTTGATAACTCCATATGCCCCCTCATCGGAGTAACTTCATCAGATTACGCAAAAGGTCCCAACCAATTAGGGTCTCGAACTTGCCTTTGTCGCTTGGACATTCTTCTCGGGATTTTGTTTAGACCGCTTCTAACTTGAAAAGTCTTGGAGCCTCGATTTTCTTGTTATAGCTCTGTTGAGTCTATTCTCAGACTTGTAGATGGTTCGCAGCATCTATGCTGCTCTCTATCCAGTAACTCAGCTCATTTGATCTTGACACTGAGTAGTTCTCTAATGTTGACAGAGGTTTTGCAATGATATTCGAGGGATGGAGCTCGACCCCGAATGCAGCACGGGCTTCGGGACAGAGACCAAGGAGAATGGGGTGGTGCCGCTGGGTGCGATGTTAACCGATAAGCCCAAAGGGCTGGATTAAGTCAGCAAGTGCCACCACCTAATTCCACGCCATTGATTATTTTCTGAGGATTTTGAGGATGGTTTTGTTCGGTGGGTTTTGCTTCTGGCCATTTCCTTGGGGATAGTAACACCGGGTGGTGAAGATGTCGGATTTTGAATTTCTAGCGTAAGTCGAACCCTCCTGGTTCTTGAATGGTGTCTCATTATCTGAGATAATGGTTTATGGGACACCGTAACGACAGAGGAGATAGTTCAGGATAAATTTTGAGATCTACTTCCTAGTGATATACGTCATGGGTATGGCTTCCACCCACTTTGTGAAGTACTCAGTTGCAGTTATGATGAACTTATGGCCATTGGATGAGGTGGGTGTGATTTTTCCAATGAGATCGAGTCCCCACTGTGAAAAAGGCCATGGTGTCATAATCGGATGAAGCTCTTGAGTTGGAGCATGGATGAGGTCCCCATGTTACTGACATTGTAAACACCTTTTAGCATGATCATGTGCTTCTCTTTCCATTGTGGGCCAATAATAACCCATCATCAGCAGTTTCTTGGCGATGGACATTCCACTTGAGTGTGAGCCACATATACCGTTATGAACCTCGGTTAGAGTAGTTAATGCCTCCTCAGCATTTAGACAACGTAGTAAGGTACCTTCTATGCTTCTACGATAGAGGGTATCACCTAGGATCACAAATCTGGATGCCTTTTTAATAAAGGTTTGTTTTAGGCTGGATGGTAGGTCAGCGGGTATGACTCCTATTCGAAGATATGTATAGATGTCATGATACCAAGGATCACCAGGACTAGCGATTTCACACACATATTTTGATTCTGGTACCTCGAGTGTGGGAATGAGAAGCTGCTCAATCAGAAATTCATATTTCGATACATTATGAGGGATGTCTAATAGAGACCCAATTGTATCCATGGCGTCTGCTGCTCTATTGTTGGTTCTTGGAATTTGCTCAAATGTTATGTCAATGAAGGATTCCTTTAGAGTCTCCACCAATTTCTTGTATGGAGTAAGTTTGTCATCCTTAGTCTGATATTCATTAGTGACCTGATTTATGATCAACTGAGAGTCTCCAGACACCTTGAGAACTATGATATTCCATTGCACTACTATCCTGAGACCTATATTCAAAGCCTCGTATTCCGCTATGTTGTTAGTGCAAGGAAATGCCAATTTGTATGACTTTGGTATGCAATCCCCTCGTGGGGTGATGAAGAAGACACCAACTCCTTATCCATGTTGTGTGTATGAACCATCAAAATATAGTTTCCAATGGTCAGTTACATTGAGGTTAAAAATGGATTCATCCGGGAATTCTGAGACAAGAGGATTCTCAGAGTAAATGGGTGCTTCTGCTAGTTGATCTGCAATAACTTGTCCCTTGATATTTCAAGACATACCCTTGATGTCATACTGATAATATCATTACCCACTTTTCGACTCTTTTCCCCGCCAGGAGTGATTGTCTTTGATAGGAGATACTGGGGATCAATTTTCGCACGAGCTTATCTTGTGTGTACAGCATGTAATGTCTCGAACATTTCCATTCTGTTTTCATCATGTTGAGCAAGAAGAGCTCCAAGGGCTGCTGATGTTGCTGACACATATAAGATCAATGGCTTCTTTGGGATGGGTGGCATTAACACTGGTGGTGTCAGTAGGTACTCCTTGATTTTTTTAAATGCTTCTTCGCACTTTGTATCCCATTTTTATGCTACCCCCTTGTGGAGTAAGTGAGAATATGGATTTTTCTTATTTGCTAGTTGTGCTATGAATCGTCGGATGGATTGAAGTCGGCCTTGGAGGCCTCTTAGTTGTTTTAATGTCTTTGGTGCTTCCATCTCAAGGATTTCTTTTACTTTTTCTGGATCCACCTCGATACCCCTCATGGAGACTATGTATCCTAGTAGTTTACCAGATTGTACGGCGAAGACGCACTTCTTGGGGTTTAGTCTAACTTTGTATTCCTCTAGTTTGTCAAAGATAGCACTTAGGGTTGCTATATGATCTTTTCTTTTTCTTGACTTAGCTAGAATGTCGTCGACATAGTCTTCGATTTTTTTGTAGATCATGTCGTAGAATATTAATGTCATGGCCCTTTGATAGGTTTCTCCTGTATTCTTTAGGCCGAATGGCATCATATTCTAGCAGTAGGTCCCTCATGGACAAGTGAAAGTTGTCTTATGTTGATCCTCTTTTGCTATCATGATCTGGTTGTATCCTAACAATTCGTCCATTAGTGATAGCATCTCATGCCCTGCTATCATGTCTACTATCATGTCGATGTTGGGAAGCGGGAAATCATCCTTGGGACATTCCTTGTTCAAATATTTGAAGTCCGTACAGATTCTGATGGCTCCGTCAGGTTTTGAAACAGGTACCAAATTTGACACCCATTCTGGATAATCAATTGGTCGGATAAATCCTGCATCTAACAACTTTTTGAGTTCCATTTAATTCAAATAAAGTGGATTGCCGAGGATGTATTTTTTAAAGCTTTGTTTGACCGCTTTATTTCCTCGGATACAATGCCTGCGATGAACCATACTGGATTAAGCCCGGTATACAAGATAACTCGCTTAAAGTTTATTTTCTTCCTTAAGAATGCTAGAGTTCTTGCTCTTCGATAATAGTGATTCCTCATAGAAAGTGATATAAAGTGGGTCTCCTCCGGCTCCTAGGTTGATAGGATTGCATTTTTCGCCAAGACCTGACTTTTCCCCGCTGGATAAATGGCGGAAATTTTGAATTCTTTCATCCCCGTGCCTCAAAGAGGTTTCTGATATGTCCTTTCTTTTTTACCATATTTTCTTAGAGTGCCATAGTGTGGTTTTCTACCAAGGACTTGGATATGATTCTAGTTTTCACTTTATGTAATCAAGGATTCAATCGCTTCCCATAATGCTTCTGGTGTGTCTTAACCTCCATTATAAACCCCCATTTCTATGATCTCCATTTGGAATGTTATCCCTCAATCCCATGAATTCTAAGAGTGCCTCATTGTTTTTGAATGTATCGAGAACTGGTGGTCCTCGTTGGTCATAGTCGATCAGTTAGGGATACACTAAACGGATCTCATGATTTGGATGATCGGTTTCGAAGGAGAGGGTGCTAATCATACACAGGGTGGTATCTTCGAATAACCTAGGGAGATTGGATATGGTATCTTCGTCATCGCTACTAATATAGGGCTCAGTTATGAAGTTATGTGTGTTGCTACCTGTGACTATTGGTGAGTGTACTTGTACTAGCACTGGCTGAGGAGAGACATTAGCAGCTCTAACTGGAGGACTTCGGCCATGTATGGTTATTCTCGGAGGGGTACATCCAAGACCAAGATTTTTAATGGGTCGCATCTCTGGCATGATAGGTATTATGAGCCCATTGTCATTTTGTCTTAGTCTTTGATTTCTTTTGTAGCCCATTACGAGCATCATTTGTAGGCCCCTGCTACTTTCATCCATTGGTAATTCAAGTGTCGGTCTTTCATCTCGATACAACATGTGAGATGGATCTGCTTCAATAACCTCATGGCCAAGGTCTCCCCATCTTGCGAATTTGGGATAGTTTTGAGGATACGTTTGTGATGTGGAAGCTTGATTTTCTTGTGGGCATCCTCGTGATCTAGGAGATTGTGGTAACTCTCCTATCACAAAAGCATTGTTAGGAAGCTTATAGCTTCCACAACCGTCTTCCTGGATGATGAGCTTGATGTCAGAGATGGTGGGAATGGTGGGTGTCTCTATAGCAGAAGTGGATGCGAGAGTGGCGGGATCGATGTATGGTGTGGTTGGACCCTCATCATTTTTTGGTACTTGGGGGATTTTGTAATATTTGGCCTCAAGATTTTTGCAATATGAAAACGGTTCGGGATCTCCATGAATGGTAACCTCTTGCCCATTATGTGTAAATTTCACACATTGGTGGAAGGTTGATGCTACAGCTTTCATCGCATGGATCCATGGGCGTCCGAGGAGGATGTTGTATGGCATGTCAAGGTCTAGGACCTGACAAGTGGTTTCCATGAGCATTGGCACTACTTGAATAGGGAGTTTGATCATGCCCTGAGACACTCTTTCTTGGTTGTCATATGCTCTTATCGTGATTCCCTTTCCTTTGTCAATAGAATCCTCTGATATTTTCAACTGTTTGATGAGGCTGAGAGAAAAAATGTTCAAACCTGCACCTCCATCCACCAAGACCCTTTTGATTTTGCTCTTGTTTACTAGCCATGGACTGCAAGCAACGGCCTGCAGTACAAGCAAGTCTGGTGAAACAAGAGAGATTAGGCGCAGGATATTTCTAACCATAGCTTGAATTGGTCCCCATCGAGATCTGGGACAAGTGGATGAGGCTAATGCTTCCCAGGATCTTTTATGCTGGTTTTTAACACCCAAGGATGGAGATGTGTGTTGGTATCTCTCTTGAGTTCACAACATCAAACATTGTGGTAGGCTATGAACCAATCTAGATGAAGTGGACTTGGTTTAGGTTGTGATCCCCGCACGGTGACTTTGCCACCTCTTGTGGTGACTCCACAATCTTTGGCATGGGCACCCTTGATGGTGATCACCATCCAGTCTTTATTTAGGGAGGCAACGACTGTTTCATACACATGATTTACATTGCCTTTTCCTTTATCATTTTTATTGCCTTTGTTACCATGATTCTACATTGGATCTGTAGATTTAAGATTCGATTTCTCAGAGGGTTGTTCCATGTTTATGATTTTCTGTCAATGAGATCTTGGATGATGCCCTGGGAGTCTCATGTACTGTTTGTGGTAAGACCTTTGATTTTATGAAATTCACAAGTTACCTTTCATTATACCTGACGCCGTTCTTGGAAATTCCGGGAATGTAGAGGCTTGATGAGTTTTTCTTCTCATCAACTTCTTTTTCATTATGTCTCCTCAAGTGGTTCCCCCAAAATGACATTTTTGTTTGGGATACCTTTTCGCTGAGGTGGTCCTCTTTATCATTGAGGTTATTAATAGTAGGATTGTTATTGGCTTGATATGTTGTGTGATGGGTGTTTTGGCGTTGATTTTTGATTTGCGGTGTGGGTGTGTTTTGGTGTGGACCACTAATGACTACCTTGGCATTTACGACATCATCATTAGTAATGTTCTTGTTCCTTGCCCATGTATGATGTTTATAGTTGTAATTGGATGGTGAGCGGTTATTTTTTTTTTTTTTTGTATGATGTTGATTCTGTGGGTTGAGTCACAAGGGATCTTTCAATGCTGAGCACTTTGGAGATCAATTGCTCATGTGATTCCTCGAACCTTGAGATGAAAATGACAAGAGGCTTTCAAGGCTGGAAGGCGATGGTGCTGACCTTCCTTTTGTTCTTCTCCGCATGGTCCACTTGTTCGATTGGCCTTGGATCGCTTATCATTGAAGGAATGAAGCAAGAGATTCATTCTTTCCTTGTTTTAGAGCGTATAGTTCTTCAAGACTGACATCCATTGCAATGTTACATGCGTAGTTTTTAATGAATGCATCCCTAATTTCTTGGAAGGTTCTAATGCCTAAAGGTAAGCGAGAGAACCATTCTATAGCGAGACTTGCCAAGCTTCTAGGAAATAGCCACATCAGATAAGTATCGTCATATGCGACCTCCATGCAATGAACCTGGAATTCCCTGATGTGATCTTCAGGGTTTCCCATCCCTTGATATTTGTAAAATTTAGGAATCTCAAATCCCTTGGGGAATGGTTTCATCTCTAAGCTCCTATCAAATGGATAGGGACACAAGTTGCTTAGTGTTTTGGTTGTTCAGCCTGACTGAAGGTTGAGCACTTGTTGCAATAGCAACCTAATTTGTGTCGTTACATCGCTTTGCGGATCAGGGGGTGGGATGAATGAGTTCTGGGGTGTTTGAATCATTGGTTGAATGGATGGGTTGGTTGATGTGTTGCTCAATGGTATATGTATGTTCTAGCGAGCGAGGTAGGCTTCTACCTGCTTTTGGATGAACGACGGCTGTTGTTGATCTTGTTGTTGTTATGCTAGTATTTGTGTTTATTGTTGCACTTGTTGATGTTCCAACAACGCTTGTTGTTGTGCTTGTTGTTGTTCCCACAACACTTGTTGTTGGGCTGCCAATTTTGTCGCTTCTTACTGCTCTTGGTATTGCTTTAGTGCTTGTTGATATGCTTGCACTTGTGCTGCTTGTGCAAGAAGATGTGCTTGTGCTTGTGCTTGTGCTTGTTGTACTTGATATTGAGCTTGTGCTTGCGCTTGTGCTACTTGTTGCTACAATAATAGTTGTGCTTGAGTGACCCTTTGTGCTTGTAATGCTTGTGCAGCTTGGGCATCTTGAGCGGCTTGTTGTTGTTGTTGTTGTTGCAGTAAAGCTTGAGCTTGTTGAGCTTGTTGTGCTTGCAATGTGGCTTGTGCAGCTTGGGCGGCTTGTGCGGCTTGAGCAGCTTGTTGTACAGCTTTTTATTTTTGAACTTGTTGGTATCCTCTTTAGAAAGCGGCTTGCAATGTTGCATCGTATTGGTTTGATGTGGTCAACGTTGGTGGTGGTGGGGGTGGTGGTGGATGATGATGTTGTGTTGATGTTTTGGGTGTTGGATAGTGGTATTGATGTGATTGGTCCTTGAGATACCATGCTTTGTGATGTTAGGGGTGTGTTTGATGATGTTTACATTGCTTGTGTGCTTTTCATTTGTTGTTGCGATATCAACGACAGATTTTGCATGTTTGGTGCAATGCTTTGATTGATGGTTGGGATACAGGTTTGATTGATACTTGGTAGGGGAGGAAGCCCTAAACCAAGGAATGGTGTGGATGATAATGGCAATGGTAGAAGAGGTGGAAATGTGAGGGGTGTGAGTTGTTGTGAGAATGTTGTGGTGTAAAATAGGCCCCCTAATCCAAACACATCTCCCTCTTCTTGTGAATTTGTGAGAAGAGGTGTTTGTGGTGTTGCGTGAAAAAATGATGATGATGGATCATGATGGAATGTGAGAGGAACATTCTTGTGCAATGGTTTTTGGGGGATATTTTGTTCCAATGTGTTTGCATCCAAGTTTTGATTATTGACAAGGGGATGTGATTGAAGAGCATTGAGAAATGTGTTTCCCTTGTTGACATTAGGTTGGATTGGAGCAAACGATGTTGTGATTTGCGGAATGTTTTGTGTGATGTTTTGAGATGGGGGTGTAGATGAAATGGGAATGGTGGATGAGATCGGAGGAAATGATGTATCCACTATAGTACTCACATCAAAATCTGAAGGCAACTTGGCCCCTTATTTTGCTAGTTCAAGCATGTACAACGAAGGGTTAAGTCTCATCATGATGTTGATGATTCTATGGTTGTCTGGATTTTGGAGCATTTCCGTCATTTCCTCGTGAGACATTCCAAAGGTAAGGTCCTCCCCTTGATTTTATTCTTGTGGATTTTGGGATGATGAGAGGATCAATGGATTGCTTGATTCAGTGATATTCATTTCAGCATTTGTTTGGCTAAGATCACTTGAATCGGGTATTTCTTTGTTGGCTTCCATACTCTTCTTGTATTGAGATCTAGTTAGAACCATAAAACAAGGATCAATTTTTGAGAATATGGGAGATGAACTCTTGATTCTTTGGATTGATCTCTATTTTATGTTCCAAAGTAGAAAATTTTATGATGCCTTGAGGATCAAAGGTGATGATATGATGATGATGTTTAGAGATGGATGATATGGATGTTTTGGCTTTTGATAAATCTTGAATGAGACACTAGACTTTTAGGACTTGCGGATTTTGATTCTTGATTTTGGGATTTTGATATTTTGTCCTTGATTTTGATTTTGATTTGGATTTGGATTTTGAACAAAAAGACCCTAAGATGTTGGATGATGATCTAAGGGATAGCTTTGTTCAAAGGATGATAATTTGAATATGTGTGAGGAGAAGGATGCATCTACCCACACCTATTCAAACAAGATGATTGTTTCACTAAGCATATGAAGAAGGATTCATCTACATACACTAAGCTAGACAAGATGATTTTGATAACTTTGACTAAGTATATGCAAAAGGATGCATCTACACATACCAAACCAAAGATGTTTTGATAAAATTTTCCAAGGATTTAGTCTCAATGGTTTTGATGATTTTGGTTTTGCCACAAAGCCTAGTATCAAGGATGATTTCAAGATTTTTTCAAAAGGTGATGATGAGATGGATTTGTTTTTGATGTTTTGGAGGATGGATGAAAAAGAGATTTTGATAAATTTTGATCCTAAGATGAACCCAAAAAGTTACACTTTGCTGGCCTAGACCTAGGTATTGAAGAGCATGCAAATGCTTCCTAAAGACCTTTGTAACCAAGGAATGATTTCATTTGAACATTCATTTTTGGATTTCCAATCAATGATTTCTTTTGGGATTTGGATTTTTCAACACACATGAAAGTTCCTTTTTGCTTAGCTTTGCTTAATGTCTTTATTTTACCAAAAACACTTTCTTCAATTAGGTTTTCAAACTAAGATGTCCAATGTCTTAATTTCTTCAAACCCCACAAGATATGTTATGTGGAAGTTTAATAAACTTAAGGCAAGGGTTTCCTATTGTTTACTTAAGAAGACAAATTGAGATATAATCCAATGTTTAGAAACCTCTAAGGATGTGAATCTCAAGGGAAAGCAATAACATATGGATTGACTCAAATATATTTGTCCCAAAAAGGGTTTCAAATTTGTATGATGTTAAGTGTTTATTTTTGAGATGTTTTCGATCAAGCAATGCATTTTGTAACCCAAGAATAAGTACAATCTTATGGATGTGTAAGACAATATTTGTTGGATTCCCACTTGAAAAAGTCCAGCTACGCTTATCTCTAGTGAATGGTTAGATGCTTGACCCCACTAGCTCCCCTCCACGGCTCATTAACGTCAATTGGGGCAGCCAAGCATCAACACCCATGAAACTCCCATGGCATTTCCATCACTTTCTACTAGAAGACTGTAAAGGTGTGGGGCGGCTTCAGAACGACTGTTCTTGCACCACCAAATAGATAAAAGGATTTTGGAAAATTCTAGCACATAGGTTTTAGTAAGGACTTTGTTCATAGGAGTTGACCCAACATGGCAAGAGTCCCCTTCGATCCATCTTGTTTGAAATAACCGCTGATATTGGTGTTTCTTCCAATATCCACATTTATATCCCTACAGTCATTCTTTGGCTTTAGAGTGCTACCAGTTGAGTCGCTCCCTGGGTGAGTATTTTTCCCAAGGTAGGCCCCTCTAGGGATAAACAAAAGCCAATGAAGAACAATATTCATAACTGATCAACCTTGTTGGCAAACAAGGGAGAGAGAATATAATGCTAACAAAAGCCCCCACCACACTCGCGACAAGATTTTATGTTCAATTCTAAGCCCAAATCGAAGTGGAGGTGACGTTTTATCTAAAGTCATAAAGGCCTTTTGATTCTCAAGATCGCTATAAAGCGCGAGAGAATCGCATACGTCCTTTTTCAATGGCTTTAGTCTAAGTAAGCCCTCACAAAAACAAAGCTACACTTGTTCTTTTTATATCCACAAAGCAATATGTGACTTCATTTTAAAGCACCAAATCACAAGTGAAAGAAATTTGTTCAATTTGTTAATCCCATAAACAAAATCTAGTAAGTTGTAGATCCTAAGATTCTTTTTAACCTTTGCAAGAAGAAATTGAGAGGTTATTTTTAAGCCCAAATGAAAGCTAGTGTCCTAAGGATGAAAAGATGAAAAATTCTTTTAAAGAAGTGTTAAATAAACACTTAAGTGTTTAGAAACACTTTGATTGAAGAAAATATCATCACCATGCTCCCCCTTCCTTTGTTTCCAATTTCCAACCTACAAAGGAGAAAACAATTAGATTCTGGGAAAACACAGGAATTTAAAAAAGCAGAAAATAGAGGAAGAAGTAATCATAAATTAAAATCACGTGCTAAAATTTAAATTCTCCCTTTTACTGTCTTCCAGCGTCGCAACTCTTGAAGGCGTCGCTATTTTTCTCTCCCAGCGGTGCTCCTACAACGTCGCTTACCAGTCAGCGGCGCTCTGTGTCGGGACAGAGAGCACGATTGCGTCGCACTTTTCGCCCAACGTCGTTGTTTGATATTTCTTGAAATTGTCTACAGGTCGACGAGTCCAGTGGCGGAGTTTAAAATTCAAAAATTATTGGCGGGATGAGTCCAGCAGCGTAATTTATGTTCACGCGGTGTTGTATAGCAACGCTGACAAGCCCGCGGTGCTAAAAGAGCGACACTGACGAGCTCGCGGTGCCAAAAAACGGTGACGCTGACGAGCCCGCGTTGGAATTTCCTGTGTGTCAAGAAAATGAGGAAATTTAAAGAAATTGTTAGAAATATTGATGTCAAGCCCTCCTTCTAGCGCCAAATGTGCGAACCCTTTTCCTAGTACCCGCAAAACAACATGAATAAACTAGTTAGAAAAGGAATTACAAGCTAAAAGAAGGATTCCCCATGAAATCCATTTGCAAACATCAAACTAGGAATGAAAATAATGAAGAACACAAAGAAAAATGATAAAAACTAGATTTAATCATAATTTAAATAGCAAACACTTGATCCCATGGGGGAATTGGTGCCAATTTGATGTGAAAATTGGCCCTTTCCCAATCCCTATGATGAAATATTGATGTGTTAAAGATGATGTTGATCCACTTTGAAAAAGGATGATAAATGGTGAGAGCTCCAAGCCAAAATCTGCAAAAAGCCTAGCTAAGAATTCAAATGATGGATGAGAATGGCTAAGTATTTTAGCATGGTAACTTTACTTGGATTGTGGATGATGAAATGAGGAGAGGAGCTCTTCATTTATAGGATTTCAAGATGGATGAATGCCCAAATTTGAGCAATGTGGGACTAACATTCATCCAATGATATGGTGCCACTTGTCAAGCCATGAATGGATGATGGTTGTGCAAGATTTGGGGTTTGTGCCAATAAATGCCAATATTTGAAATTCAAATTTGTTGAAATGACATGTAAGAGGGAAGGGAAAATGCAATAAATGCCACTTGGCTCACGGCAAAGGACATGTAAGAGGTTTTAAATGCCTTGTTGGATGTACATGTTGACTTGGAATTTTTAAATTCAAATTGAGAGAATATTCCAAAAGATGCCCCAGAGGAAAATAGAGATCAGTAAATGAATTAAATCTATTTTCATGTGCAACTTGGTACTATCTAGAGGATGTGACATGAGATTGATTAAATTCAATCAAGGGTTACCAATTTAACAGAGATTAAACAGATGTGACTCTATTTGACTAGATTTATGCAGATTTATTTAAATCAGATAAGAGAGGAATGTGATAAGAGGCTAAGGTAATTAAATAAAGATTTTGATTTATTTAATTAAAAGGGATGGTGTTAGGTTAAATCAAATAAGGTTTTAATTTATTTAATTTAATGGATAGACTTTAGAAATTTAATCAAATAAATTGATTATTTAATTAAATAGGGATAATTAGATCAGATGGATTGATTTAATTAACAAGAGAAAGTGACTTAATTAGACAAAATGATTTATTTAATTAAGAGACAAATATTGATGAATTTAATCAGATAGGGGAATTTGATTAAATGGTTAGACTGAGGGATGATTTCGGAAGAAATGATGTTAGTAAACCAGGATCAGATGCACGATGTCAATCAGTATATTTTTGATGTCTACAAGTACAAAGGAATTATAAGATAAGAGTGGAAATTCCATTAAGATGTAAAAGTGTTCTAGAAAGGCAAATAAAAGCTTAAGCATCAAAATGTCAACTATTTAGGGAGCTCTACCCAAGATTTAGGACAAAGTGGATATATAGATAATAAGGTATGTTACCCTAGAAGGAATGTTTAAATGTGTATAATCTTATCATTTTACCCTTCTAAATAATTTTTGACAAAATAAATTTGTTAGCATTATGTTCTTCCTATTGATGTTTCTTGACAAATCTAATATGGACATATGGACATTCATCTCAAGATGACTATTACCCCTCTCCATTGAGATTTCATTTTGTTGTTAGTTCAATATGCTCAAGATAACAGTCCCCCAACCTCCTTGAATCCTTCTAGGGTGGGAGTCCTTGCTCTCTAATTAGGTGGTGGATCATTTAGATTCTTGTGTAGGAAAATCTTCTAGGAACCAGATAAGTGGTGGGGTAAGTGGTCGGGTTAAATAGGGTTATGAGATTCCTATGTTAGGCTCCTTAGGCCCCTCAAATTTTTGGAGGCCAATAATGTTAAGAAAATAACTCTACTGATAAGAATGAAGGGATAAATGTGGAGGAGGTCAATAATGTTAGATCAAGGGAGCCCAAGAGGAAGAGAATTCAATATTTTTAGAAGTTTACTTTAGAGGATGGTCATCAACATGGGTAGGGGAAAGAAAAGGATCACATAAAGGAGGGAAATTAGATAATGAGGGTTTTATTCAAGAGTGTGTAAGGAATCCCGCAACATCCTCTATGTTTCTAAGGGATTCAGGAAGGTGGTTTTTGCAATGAAGGGTTTTCTTCTATTGTTGAATAGTTGGTAGATAAGATGGGAGGCATGGTTAATAAGATTTTTGTGCACCAAAACATTCTCAAGTGGTTCATTGTGGAGAACAAGAGACTTAAACTATAGATCACTTTATTGTATTAGATATTGTGTGGTGACACAACCCATCCTAATTTTGTGGGTGGTTTTGATGAGGTGTAGTGGGATTTTGATGAAGACTTAAGCAAGATTAAAGAAGATAAATAAAAACAAGAAGATAGATCTAATTCTCTAGAAAATGGATTACACTCTATCATGGAGAACCTAAAGAAGGAGATCGATGTGAGTAGGATGACCATCCAAAATTATACTATCAGCATTAATATGTTGTAGGAAGGTATAAGAAATAGGAAATCCTAATGCGAGAAATACTGAGATCAAGAACCCACATTTATAAGAAGAGTCAAGTGTTCATGATTAATGAGTCAAAGGATAATTTCATGGCTAATCACTTGAAATTTCTTAAAGATGAGTGGGAATTCATTGTTGCTCTTATATTTTCATAGTCTTTTATTTTTCTTGTTTGCGTTTTCTTGATGTTTTTTATTGGTGCTACATTCTAGACTTCTTTTAGCTTTGTTGCAACATTGTTGTTTCTTTAGCCTAGATCTTCACTAGGCTACTCTTTTAGTGGATTTTTTGTTGTTTATTGTATAAGGGATTGGGACTATTAGAAATTAATGTCTTACATTACTAATTGTTACAAATAAAATATAAAATGAATTAAATGAGAATTATAAGATGCACAAATTTAACACATTACATAATATATAATGGAGAAAACCCTTCCATATAAAAAGCTCCATAAAGCATCATTCCATTATAAAACACTTACACTAGTACAAAAACAGCAATATGTGACTAAAAAAACTACTAAAAACTGCTTATAAATGACTAAACATGGTTGTGTGACCAATAGTAGTTTATTGCAAGTCATTTATAACACGAACAAATTTATGACTAAACCATTTTTAGTCGTTTGGTTGATCAATTTGGTCATTAATTTAGTCGCCCGATTGATCGATTTGGTCATTGATTTAGTCGTCTGAGTGATCGACTTGGTTGGTAATTTAGTCATTTGATTGATCGATTTGGTCATTGATGTAGTCGTTAATTTGATTGATTTGGCAATGTGTAATTTAGTCGTTAATTTAGTCATTGATTATTTTAAACTAGTCACTTATTCAGTCATTTTTTTATTCATTCGTATATTTTGTCACTAATTTAGTCATTGACTGATGTTAACTCGTCACTTATTTAGTCATTTTTATTCACTAATTTACGTCCATTGGTAGTGTATTTAGTCATTAATTTTAGTCATCATTTTGATCAATTTGGTAGTTTATTTAATTGTTTTTGTTCACCGATTTCTGTCAACTGGTAGGTATATTGATAGATTGTTTATTAATTACATAATCATTATATTTAGTAATATTTATTCACTGATTTATGTCAATTGGTAGTATATTTAGTCAATTGGTAGTTTATTTAATTTTTTTTGTTCACTGATTTCTTCCTATAAGTGTTGGAAATGAGAAAATGCTTTAATTGAGGTTTAAACATATAAAAACACAGAAAAACATAATCAATCATTCATTTTCACATAATGAAATAGCTATTAAGAAGGCAAAATACTAAAATTTTATTGAGAAAATATGTTCTTACAACGGATACAAGACATAAATGTGTCTTTGCTTTGAAAAATGTACTATTACAAAGTGTTTTTCCTCAGTGTTGTGACTGAGAAAAATGAGTTACAATTCCTTTTTTCTGCTTATGCAAGATATTACAATTTGGATGAAAATTCTCTGTTGCAACTTATTTGCAACTACACATACATGTATGTTGCACTCTCTGCAACTTTTCCTCTTCTCTACACCTCTTTATTTGCTCTATATTTACTTATTTTTTTGCACCCCTGTTCTCTGTGTCTACTACTTACACAGCAACATATCCCCTCTTCTATAATGCACCATTTTGAATGAATGGAACCCAAACAAAAAGAGAAAAATACAATCAAGGAGTTTTACATTACAAGTGTAGTGAGATAGAACATTCTCTGTTCTACTCATAGAATGTACATCCAAATCAATCTTTTTGGTTTTTTTTGGGTTCAACTTATTCAGGCTCAATACATTCTTTGTCTACAACTTCACTCTCCACACTCTATTGCTGCTAACCCTTCTTTTTCTCTTCTGCACTTACAGTTAACACTCTGTGATTTTTTCAAATATTTTAGTGGCCACCATGTGAAGGTCCCTTCTTTCTCTTTCAGATGGACAACTCCATCTATTTTTTCTAGATGAGGAAGGGGTATGTTACTTGAGACTTGTAAAATACTTACATTTGCATCTCCTGTTCCTTTCAATTTGACTCCATGTACAATAGATAGTGAGTGAATCTGCCCAATGCTTGCAGCAGCACCATCATACAGATCCAACACCTCAACTTTATCCCCTTCTTGGAGTTTATCAATAAATGTCTGTAAAAACAAAAAAATACACATTGTATTGAGATATAAAACACACATTATATTGTTTTTGACAGTTGTATGTAATGTCTTATGTCTTGGAACAAATCAGTTTTTGTATGTGCTTTTATAAAACACTCTATTACAACTAGCTCTAAGCTTCCATATGTAAGTTATATGTTCTCCCTTATTTCCATAATCTATGTATACTATCTAATTACACTTCACTACTATTCTAACCATCTTCTATCAAATAGGTAATGATTACCCTTATTTACATAATAAAACAACCATTACTTACTTAAATAGTACTTACTTGCATGTGATTTCATAGCACTCACCTCAAGTTCAGCACGACTACCACTATGAATATCATGTGCATGCTCGTCGAGTTCATCATCATAACCACTATCAACATCATTGTATACATTAAGTTGTATAGCTTTGCAGAGAGTTCTATTGATAGGGCCTTTTTCTTTTTGTCCTTCTTTCATATAATTTCCCTACATCATGTGGTTTAATCATCATACAAAAATTAATATAAATCAAGTAAAGAATGCAAAAGCTATAATTTTTTGTCCAAAATAAAATTTTAAGCATGAAGAATGACAAAAAAATGGGACAAATAACTAACAACTATTATATTAATTACCTCAACTTTAGGACACCTAAGATGACTGTGTCGCGCATTCTTGTCCACTTCATCACTATCAATATCGATAGCTCTATTGACACCATGAAGGAATTTTTGTTTTCCTATTGCTTTGATAAAATTGCTATGCATGTGGTTTAACCATCGTGCAAAAAATATTCAAAGCATTCAATAGTCAAGTAAAGAATGCAAACTATAAACTTTTCCAAAAGAACATTTTCTGGATCACTCCAACAATAAAGAAACTGGGTTGGATTCTCCTACGCTCATATTTCAATAATCTACATATTAAGAGGCATTTATATATATAATTTCCAAATAAGAAGAAATGACATCAATAGAGCCTCTTACCTCATCTGAATCCATGGATTTATGCTCATTCCATGTAGAAACTATAGGGTTAACAGATTGAACCAACTATGCAACTTGCTGACTTGTTGGCGTTTCAATTAGCACCTTTGGAGTGCTTATTGGAAACAGATAGCTACGCATAGTGCATAATGACTGTTCTTCAAATTATGGAGGGGAATCTCCCTCTTGTTTTCTGATGTTTGCATAAAAGTAAAATGGACTAATGTTCCTATCTTTTTTACTCAGTGGGCAGGACACAAGGGTGCATAAACACAATCCGTTGCAGCTAAGGTTTTCTTTAGTTTCTGTAGATCTTAACTACAACTAGGCTAACATATCTCCTCTAGATAAATAGAGCAAGAGAATATAGGAGCAGGAATGGGATGGTTGGATCACTTGGGCCAACCATCTCTCAGAATGCATCTGAGGCTCTGAACTCTCAGATCTACATTGGAATAACGTCTTATGCAAGCAAACACCCTTACGGTAAGCTGGATCTCAGGATTACCAAGGAGGAGAAACCCCTGTCTGAAGTGTAGGCTTGGATGCAACTCACTAGAAACAACAAAGGACGATGAACTAGAAATCAGGATTCCTGAGGAGGTGACGACACCTATCGAAAGTGGAGGCTGAAATATAGATCATTACAGAACATCAAACGATAATCATCAGCATCAAAATTCCCAAGGAGGTGATGGCACTTGTCCAAGGGGTAGATTGAATCAATAGATTATAAGAACAAGACATTGATAGAACTTGAAACTTTGGATCAAATTGCATGTGCCTTTTGATTTATTTCTTCAAACTTTCTCAACGAATTACAAAGATTTGGGACAACAAAGGTATGAAATCATACACAATTGCTTATCAAACCAAACAACTCTCATCCAAGAGTGAACAAATATAGACTTGCAAGCTTGTTGGCACAATGGCGCAACAATTTTGTGTAGTAAATAAAGGTTACAAAATAAATTAAAAAGGATCTTATTTATAGAAGCTCAAAGTAGTAGGAAACCCTAAAATCCCCTTGAGTTAACAACTAGTTCTTGCCAATCTGCAAGATTTATTCCTATGTCTAAAATTAGGTGACCAAGCAGTTAACTAGAAACTACTTCAGTTAACTAAAAGTGAACTCTAATTACAAAAATGTCTCCAAAATAGAGATCCACAATTAGTGGGATTTGACATGCATGATTAGTGGGATGGTGAGTTAACTTGGAAAGAGGCATCAAGTTAACTCTCGTTGCCATAAAAGCTACTTTGGAGGGTAGGACATCCTAATTGGGTGTTTTACACCTCTTCACCTCTAGTCAACAACTCCTCTAGCCAGTCGTTGACTTCTTCTGCCTCTTGGAAATTAATGCTTCGTAGAATGATGATATGTCACCTAAGCATCTCCTCACCACTCACAATTTTTTGTTGATATTCAATATACTTTGCAGATGCTTCATCCAGCTTTGTTGACATGGCTGCAATCTTACTCAACTCACAACCAGCAAGGTCATTGCAAAACTATCACGGATGAGATTTTGGAACTGTGCTTTCACTTCTGCTAGGTCGATGTATGCACCTCCTTCATGTTGGTAAAGGAAAGGGATGGATGTTACCAATGTTCTTACAAACTTGATAACACCTGCTATGACCTGTCGGTATTCAATCAATTCTACAAAGTTGGTGTCATATGCTTTCACCTTGTATGCAAGTTGTTCTTTCCAAGCGAAAAGATGTTGCTTGTTCTCCTCTGTAGTAACTAATTCATATGCCAACTGCAAATCTGAGACAGTGATCTCATCCCCAGCCCTCTTCTCTGCTATGTCTTTCTTTGATTGTTGAATCTCTACACGGAGCTCATGGGATCTGTGTCTCAACTGGTACAACTCTATAAGTATTCCTCTGATGACAAATTCTTCCACTTGATTCCTCAAGTGTTTTCTATATAGGATCAGTTGGTGGTGATTTTTCTCCGCAGGGAGGTCTAGCAACCCTCGAGGCAAGGAAGAGATGTTTGGTGTATCATGCATCAAACTAGATATGTATAATCTTAGTTGCTGGCTTTCATCCTTTAAGGTTGCTTTATGTTTTCCATCCTTATCCATTCTTTCCTTCACGCTCACTGATACAACTTCAAGGAGATCTTCCTCCACCTAACGAGTGGTCTTACCTGACTAAGACTGAATATCCAATTCATTACCTTTTGGTACCCTAGTTCATTTGAGTTGACATGATCTACATAGACTCCTATTGGGAATTGAATAGATGGTTGTGAAATCTTTGTTGACAAACTAGATTTCAACTTCATCCTACTCTTAGATTTACTATCATCTAGTGTTGTCATATAATTGACAATATCTTCTGCACCTACTTCTCTATTACTGCTTTCCACCTAAAATACAATGTCAATTTCAACATATAGCCAATTCAATAAAAAATCAAAATAAATAACACAATGTAAATTGAACCAAAAATCCATACACTTACTGCAAATTTTTCCATTTTGGTGTGCAACCCGCCTCAGACAAATGTATATCCGGTCCTCACATTATCTCTTGCTCTCTTTCCTCTGTTACTCTTTGCCAAATATTCTTTAGAATGCATACTTTCTCTCAATTCATCCCACTCTTTGGGAGATAGACTGGAGTCGAACCTCTCTTTTCCCAACATGATTTTTTTCTACAACAATCAGATCTATATAATTGTTCTTCAAAATTTCATCCCTTTCTATAACATTTCAGTGAGCACTCTATTCCACCAAGACGTCCTCAAAGCGCCTCCATTTTGTATAACATTTCCCACTGCGGATCTTACTCTGCAAAATTTGATTTGCAAATATCCAAATGGGGCCTACATCTTACACCCGACTTAGTTGCCCACTTTACAACATTTGGCCCAATGGGCTCACCATCTCTTGATACCTCAAGCAAGAATGGTTTCTTGCCTCCTAATTTTCTTTCTTTTGCATTCCTCTCTTAGACTTAGTCCTAAGATATCATCACAACATTTCACATCACCATGTACTATATCAGGTTGCACAACACCATGTGCTATATCAGGTTGCACATCACCATGTGCTATATTAGGCTACACATCACCATGTGCTATATCAGGTTGCACATCACCATGTGCTATATCAGGTTGCACATCACCATGTGCTATATTAGGCGGCACATCACCATGTGCTATACCAAGTTGCACATCATCACAACTATCATTTTCACCAACTACATTTGTTGAATCACAAAAGCGTCGGATTCTACGAGATGGTGGCACTGTATCTTTTCTTTCCTTTTGTTTTTTCTCTGCATTTTCTTTGCACTCTTTTTTGCTTCCTATTAAAAAATATATATATATCATATTATGCCTTATATACATAAAGCTCTTACCTCTAAAATTTCATTAAACACTATTAAAAAAATAATATACTACTTAGTGGATTTACAACTTTCCTTTTCAAACCAACACTCAAAAAATATTCATTATTCTTGGCCACTTTTTTAGTATGCACACGCTCATATTATGTCACTGGAATTTCAACATTATGATCATTAACATCTAATTTGTGCCTTATAGTCCTTGTCTTCATTTCCTAAAGTCGAAATAAAAAATAATGTATAAATCAGCAACTTGAATCAGTAAAAATTTATTAATTTCATAAGTTGATAACTGTTGACTTTCCAATTCATTGATAACTGCAAATGGAAACTTAAAATAGAATTCACACCTATAAACGTAGTAAATTCCTCGTACCAAAACCAAAGATAAGCTTATTAATTACGTGTATCGTATTAAATTCTTCCTAGGGATATATTTATGCAGAAGAACTCCCAAACAACATACTTGTATTTAAAGAAAAAACATAGTCTAGTTCATCATGAGGTGTGTTAGAACCTTAAAAATTCTAGTTCCATCATCACGATTAACCTTGAGCTCCATGACCCAAGCCTTGACCCTTATATTCCTTTTTATTTTTTACTGAACATATAAATTTTTTAGGTCTAACTGACACTGAAAGACCTATACAAACCAAAAATTCATCATATATACTTAAGCAAAAACATGTCCAACTAAAAAAATTCCAAATCCCTTAACAGTCTATTACTATGATCCCTCAACAGTAATCTGAACCCTTGGAGGGTTGGCGGTGTGTAACAAACAACATGAAGATATTTACTGCCATACCACAAGAAGGAAAAATGAAGGGTGTGGTATAATGGGGAATAACCTGCCATCCCATGAGGAAGATCATAAAGGTACGCGGTAGGGCGATATGAACCGGGGCTATACCTCACGGCTGATGCATGATTCATCCCATGGCGAGTGCCGCTATGCACTGCCATTAATAAACCGCATTATAGCTGGAAACAAGTCAAACTTGCAATATAGAGGTAAGGATCCGCGAACCTATGGTGTAGGCAAAATGCAAGTATGTGGTATAGCAGCTTTATACCTCTATCTTGCGTAGGGTTATAGAAATTGTAGGGATAAAGCCGTATTAAATGCACCTAATCACATCAACCGGTCCGGGATCTTGTAAAACAATGTTACAGTTCAAACCTCAAACCACGCAGAAAAATATCTACGAAGGTTGAACAGCCGCTGACATGACTGAGCTTAGAAGCCATTAAACCAAGAATTTGACATTCTCATTGCACTCATTTGAAAAAATTATCGTGAGGGGAGCTAGGAGTTCAAGGAGGTTAAGCTCTACAACCATCATAACCCACGCAAGTGCATAGAACTCTTGTGAATTAACTTTTATGAGTACAAGATTGTTTGGAATTCTACATTTCAAAAGTATAGGAGAAGATAGTTGAACTATCAATTAAGTTTTATGAGTACAAGATTGTTTGGAATTCTGCATTTTAGAAGCATAGGATAAATAATTAAGTTTTATGAGCAAGATTGTTTGTAATTTTGTATTTCAAAACTATAGGAGAGGGAAGATAGTTAAACTATGAATTAAGTTTTACGAGTACAAGATTGTTTGGAATTCTGCATTTCAGATACACTAGGAGAAGTAAGATAGTTTTAAACATCATGCCACCCAAGAAGAAAGAACCTAAAACTAAAAAGGACATTATGTCGGCCAAGAAGAAAGAACCTAAAACTAAAAAGAAAGAATCTAAGGTTAAAAAGAGGTCCTTACAACAATTTATCCTAGATATACTCCCTGAAACAATTGAGAGAGGATTTAAGAAAAATTTTAGTGATGTGGCTCACAGTTGTAGAGATTCCCTTATCCCTATCTCCAAGTGGGAACTATTATGATACTTTTATGACAAAAGGGAGGGCAAGATTCTAGTGTCAAATCCATGGGCATTAGATTTGGCCAAGTTAATTCTCCCAAATGGTTTTATA